>JAGIQG010000032.1:3180953-3199120 GCA_024679065.1 Sphyrna mokarran
TTACTTCTGTTGTGGGCAAAGTATTGGAGAGAATTATTAGGGATAGGATTTATAGTTATTTAGAGAGAAATGAATTGATTGGGATAGTCAGCATGGTTTTGTGAAGGGTAGGTCGTGCCTTACTAACCTCATTGAGTTTTTTGAAAAAGTGACCAAAGAGGTGGATGGGGGTAAGGCAGTTGATTTGGTATATATGGACTTTAGTAAGGCGTTTGATAAGGTGGCCCATGGAAGATTTCTGCAGAAAATGCAGATGTATGGGATAGAGGGTGATTTAGCTAATTGGATTAGGAATTGGCTAGCAGATAGAAGACAGAGGGTGGTGTTTGATGGGAGATATTCATCGTGGAGTTTGGTTACAAGTGGTGTACCTCGGGGTCTGTTTTGGGGCCCCTGCTGTTTGTAATTTTTATAAATGATCTGGATGAGGGTATTGAAGGATGGATTAGTAAATTTGCGAATGACACCAAAGTCGGTGGAGTGGTAGATACTGAAGAGGGGTGTTATAGTTTGCAGAGAGACTTGGACAAGTTGCAGAGCTGGGCCGAGAGGTGGCAAATGGAGTTTAATGTGGAAAAGTGGGAGGTAATGCACTTTGGCAGGAACAATAAATGTGTAGAGTATAGGGCTAATGGTAGGGCTCTTAATAGTGTTGAGGAACAGAAGGATCTTGGTGTATGTGTCAATAGATCCCTGAAAGTAGGCAGTCAAGTGGATAAAGTTGTTAAGAAGGCATATGGAGTCTTAGCTTTTATTGGTGGGGGGATTGAATTTAGGAGCCGCAGCATCATGTTGCAACTGTACAAAACTCTAGTGCGGCCGCACTTGGAGTATTGTGTGCAGTTCTGGTCGCCACATTATAAGAAAGATGTGGAGGGATTGGAGAGGGTACAGAGGAGGTTTACCAGGATGTTGCCTGGTATGGAGGGCAGGTCCTATGAAGAGAGGTTGAAGGATTGAGGTTGTTTTCGTTAGAAAGGAGGCGGCTAAGAGGGGATCTTATTGAAGCATATAAGATGATTAGAGGGTTAGATAGGGTGGACAGTGATAGCCTTTTTCCTAGGATGGAGAAAGCTAGCACGAGGGGACATAGCTTTAAATTAAGGGGTGGTAGTTATAGGACGGATATCAGAGGTAGGTTCTTTACCCAGAAGGTGGTAAGAGTATGGAATGCCCTGCCTGCTGCCATTGTAGATGCACCAAGTTTGGTGGCGTTTAAGAGGTTAGTAGATAAGTTTTTGGATGAAAAGGGAACGGTTTAGGTTAGAGGGTCATTGCTTTTTCTTAATTGGTCGGCGCAACATCGAAGGCCGAAGGGCCTGCTCTGCGCTGTAATGTTCTATCTATCTTCTGTCTTCTAGCTATGGCCTCACCAGCACCCTGCACAGTTGCAGTAGTTCATATGCTCTTAATTCATATGTAGCTTTTCTGAAAAATCTGGTACCTTTCAGCAAATGATCGGATTATTTCATTAATATTTTGTTTGTGGAGACTCTGCAATGTTCACAGCCAAAGGGTGCATTGTGCTTCCAAGTCTGAAGTAATGTGGTATAATAGTGCGAGATACCATGAAGCAGATTTGAGTCAAAACTTAAGTTTAAGTTTATTTATTAGTCTCAAAAGTAGGCTTACATTAACACTGCAATTAAGTTACTGTGAAAATCTGCTAGTTGCCACAATCTGGCGCCTATTTGGGTCATGATGTGGAGATGCTGGTGTTGGACTGGGGTAAACACAATAAGAAGTCTCACAATACCAGGTTAAAGTCCAACAGGTTTATTTGATAGTAAATGTCACACACTTTTGCAACACTGTTCCTTTGTCAGGTGAGTGGGAACTTTGGTGTTGTGAAACTTCTTACTGAGCCTATTTGGGTACACTGAGGGAGAATTTAGCACAGCCAGTGCACCCTAACCAGTACATTTTTCAGACTGTGGGAGGAAACCAGAGTATCCAGAGGAAACCCACGCAGACACAGGGAGAACATGCAGACTATGCACAGAAAGTGACCCAAGCCGGGAATCAAACCCATCTTCCTAGCGCTGTGAGGTAGCATTGCTAACCACTGTGATATTGTGTCGCACTGTAGTGAAACCATACCAACTGTAATAAAATTTACTTATTAGTGTCACAAGTAAGCTTACACTAACACTACAATGAAGTTACTGTGAAAATCCCCTAATGGCCACACTCTGGCAACTATTCGGGTACACTGAGGGAGAATTTAGCACTGCCAATGCACCTAACCAGCATGTGTTTCAGAGGACACCCACGCAGACATGGGGAGAATGTGCAAACTCTACACAGACAGTGACGCAAGCCTGGAATTGAACTGGGGTACCTGGCACTTTGGGGTAGCAGTGCTAACCACTGTGCCACCGTGCAGTGGATATTCAATTAATCTCTTTACGTCTTGCTAGTCGAAGGATGAATTTTCACCTGGATGTCAGAGGAATCCTTGCTCTTCCCTGATTAAGAGCCCCCGGAATCTGGTGCATTCCCCGAAATAGCCAAACAGATCATGGTTGATCTGTCTCTTCAACTCCATCCAGCTGCCTGTGTTGCATAACTTCCAGCCCCTTCCCTCACAAGATGCTAAAATTCTCCCACCCTCCTCTGTGTAACATTGTCAGCATGTTCCTTTCTCTGTCATATAGCTTCCCCCGAGGAACTGTAACGCGTTTAGACAGCCTGATAGCTCCAGTGATGAAATATTATGGATAAAAATTGAAGATCCCTTGTTAAGTGCCTTAAAAAACTGTTTCTCCATTTCATACATGTTGTGTTCAACTTATGTAAAGCACATCGGACTGCCAATCACAACAGAAGTTCAAAAAAGCTCCAGATGCTTTTTCCAACAGTAATTTTCATAAAATCTAGAAGAGGTAGGCCTTTCAAGCCTGCTCTGCCATTCAATATGATCATGGCTTATCCTCAATCCTCAATATTCCTGTTTTCTCTCATTGATTCCATTAGAATCTAAAATAAATCAATCTCTTCCTTGAGTGACTCAGTGACCTTGCCTCCATAACCTTCTGTGGTAGAGATTTCCACAGGTTCATCATCACTGCCTGAGCGAAAAAAATTAAAGACTATGCAAGTCACAGAATCTCTACAGTGCAGAAGGAAGCCATTCAGCCTATCTAGTCTGCACTGACCTAACCAGGTTCTACTCCCGTAACTCCCTGCTAATACAAAAGGGCAATTTAGCATGGCAAACCATTCAATCTGCACAATTTTGGACACTAAGGGGCAATTTAGCATGGCCAGTCCACCTAACCCAAACATCTTTGGACACTAATAGGCAATTTAGCATGGCCAATCCACCTAACCCAAACATCTTTGAACACAAATGGGCAACTTAGTAAGGCCAATCCACCTAACTACACATCCCGGGAAACTAAGGGACAATTTATCATTGCCAATCTACCTAACCTGCAGATCTTTGGACTGTGGGAGGAAACCGGAGCACCTGGAAGAAAGTCATGCAGAGACAGGGGAGAACATGCAAACTCCAAACAGATAGCAACGTAAAACCATCAAGATTGATATCCCTCAGTCATTTTAATTGGCCCTGAAAACATTCTTTGAAGAACACCATCTTCAGCATCTTTGACATCAACGGTGCCACTAATTCGGGTTTCAAACTACACCTGGGTGGTCGCAATCTCTGATTGGCTCAGATCACAAGGGCAACATTACATGCAAGTCTCATTTCCAATCTTGGGATATGGGGGAGCGCCTTGAAAGACCCAAAACCGCTGCGAACCTCAATCAACTTTACTGTTGTAAGAAAATGAGACTTTGTGTCAAAGTTTTTTGTCTCACACTCATCAGAGCAGCCGCAAGAATGCCAAATTTCAAAGGGTGCAACAATTTACACTGCGTGAGATAAGGGTACTGATTGGTTAGCAAGTCAACTCCAATTAGTCGCAGTGTTACCATGGAAAATACACCAGGGAGCTATTGTTCCCCAGATTTTGTTTAATTCTACAATACCTGGACATGTTCCTTTTGTCTGCAGCATGTGGCATTAAGTGAATAAATGATCATTTAAATAAGTGCCACGCTATCCTGAGGGTTAATAAATAGGTAAAGATTTGTCAGTACATTCTGGATCCATTCCGGTTATTTATCAACAGCACAGAATGGAAGAGGGTTGATCAGTAAGCTCACAGATTATATGAACACTGGAGGGGTGGTAAATAGTGAAGAGGGTAGCCTTGTTTTCAGACCCCACTTGGAGTATTGTGCGCAGTTCTGGTCGCCTCACTATAAGAAAGATGTGGAAGCTACTGAGCGGGTGCAGAGGAGATTTACAAGAATGTTGCCTGGATTGGGGGGGGGGCATGCCTTATGAAGATAGGTTGAGAGAGCTAGGTCTCCTCCCTGGAGAGATGAAGGTTGAGAGGCGACCTGATAGAGGTTTATAAGATGATGAGAGGAATAGATAGGGTGGATTCTCAGAGGCTATTTCCCCGGGCTGAAATGGTCACTACGAGAGGACACAGGTTTAAGGTACTGGGGGGCAATTACAGAGGTAAGTTTTTCACTCAGAGGGTGGTGAGTGAGTGGAATCGGCTGCTGTTAGTGGTGGTAGAGATGAACTCACTGGGGTCTTTTAAGAGACTTCTGGATGAGTATATGGGATTTAATGGGATTGGGAGTTACAGATAGTTCTATGGCATGGTAGGTATGGATATGATCGGCACAACTTGTGGGCCAAAGGGCCTGTTTGTGCTGTAGTTTCTATGTTCTGTGTTTACAGGAGGATACAGACAGGATGGTCACATGGGCTGACCAGTGGCAAATGGAATTCAATCCAGGTCGGTGTGAGGTGATGCATTTGGGCAGGACAAACAAGATAAGGGAATATGTGATGAATGGGAAGCACCAAGGATCAGAGAGATCTTCATGTGTATGTACACCAGTCCCTTAAGGTAACAGGATGGGTGCATAAAATGATTAAGAAGGTATATACTTGCCTCTATTAGTATTGAGTTTAAGAGCAGGGAGGTTATGCTGGAATTATATAAAACATTGGTTAGGCCACAACTAGAATATTGTGTGCAGTTCTGGAACCCACATGATAAGGAGGATGGGATTGCATTGGAAAGGGTTCAGAGGAGATTTACCAGGGTGTTGCTTGGGGGATGGAGAGTTTTAGTTATGAAGAGACACTGGATCGACTGGGGTTGCTTTCCTCTTGGCAAAGAGGAAGCTGAGGGAGAAAGTGATCATGATGTATAAAATGATGGTGGGCCTGAATAGAGTCGACAGGAAGAAATCTTTCCCCTTGGTGGGGGGGAAATCAATATTCAGAGGGCATAGATTCAAGGCAAGAGGCAGGAGATTTAGAGGAGATGCAAGGAAAAACTTTTCATCAGAGGGTGGTGGAAGTCTGGAGCTCACTGCCACAGAGACACAGAGACGCTTATAATATTTAAGAAGTATTTAGGTGTGCATTTGCGAGCTCAAGGCTATGGGTCAAGTGTTGAAGACTAAGATTGGAAGAGTTGGGTGGTTTTTCTTTGACCAGCGAAGGCATGGTGGGCCGAAGTGTCTTTTTCTGAGCTTTGGACCTCTATGACTTCCCAAGCCACTAACCTCCACTACCTAGAGGGATAAAGGCAGTAGGTGCGTGGGAGCATCACCACCTCCACGGCACACACCATCCTGACTTGAACAGACATCAATATTCCTTTGGCAATAGAACATAGAACATTACAGCACAGTACAGGCCCTCAATGTTGTGCCGAGCTATGTCCAATCCCAAGATCAAGCTATCCCACTCCCTATCATTCTGGTGTGCTCCATGTGCCTATCCAATAAATGCTTGAAAATTCCTAAAGCGTCCAACTCCACTATCATAGCAGGCAGTGCATTCTATGCCCCAACCACTCTCTGAGTAAAGAATCTACCTCGGACATCCCTCCTATATCTCCCACCATGAACCTTATATTTATGCCCCATAGTAAGAGCTACATCCACCCGAGGAAATAGTCTCTGAACGTCCACTCTATCGATCCCTCTCATCATCTTATAAACCTCTATTAAGTTGCCTCTTATCTTCCTCCGCTCCAAAGAATAAAGCCCCAGTTCCCTCAATCTTTCCTTATAAGACCTACCCTCCAAACCAGACAGCATCCTGGTAAATCTCCTCTGCACTCTCTCCAATGCTTCCACATCCTAAACTTTGGTTCAAAAGCCTGCAACTCCGTATGTAACTGCACAACGGGGAACAGCTCCACCACTGCGACTGCAGACAAAACCCACCATCTTCCCAAGGGCAGCTAAGAGTAGACAATAAATGTTGAACTTGCCAGTGATGCCCATTTACCAAGGAGAAAGAAAGTTTCTTGATAAAATTGAGAAGGCAATTGTGGTAGCAATGGGTTGGTGGTTATTGGAGGACTGCCTGTTGGGCACAACAGGTTTCTTCTCCATTATCCAGAAGTTCTGCTGTTGGCAAAATAATTCTTTCCATTCAAAGTCAATTCCTTCACTTCATTTTCCAGATGTAACTTCTCTGGCAATCCCGGAACTCAGTCAATGTGTTGGCGCTGGGTGATGATCCAAATTAAACACCCGAATAAGCTGAGCAAATGTTCAGCCTTATTATCCACTCCATGCCAACATGTACATACACCTTGTGCATCATCTAAAGCAACTGTCTGTCTCCAGCTGACTCACACTGGATAAGGTGGTTTCTGACAGGCAAGGAATTGTGGGTAACCCAAGTTGCCATTTGCACTCCATTCTAAATTGACAAATAATGGCTTACACTCCTCCAATCCTGCAAGGCAGAGCAGGGATGAATGCTACTAATTTATAGAGAGAGAGGGACAGAAAGAGAGAGAGAGAGAGTTCTGGATGGGGATGGCTAATCCAATCTTGGAAAAAGGACTTGCTTAACTAGGTGAACTTGGATGGCACAGTGGTTAGCACTGCTGCCTCACAGAGCCAAGGACCCAAGTTCAAAGCTGGCCTCGGGTGACTGCATGGAGTTTGCCCGTTCTCCCCATGTCTGTGTAGGTTTCCTCCAGGTGCTCTGGTTTCCAACCACATTGAAAAAATGTGAGGTTAGAAGGATTGGCCATGCTAAATTATCCTTAGTGTCCAATTTAATGGGTTGGCCATGCTAAATTGTCCCTTAATCATAGAATCCCTACATTGCAGGGGGAGGCCATTCATCCCATCAAGTCTGCACCAATTCAGGCCCTATTCCCATAATCCCACATATTTACCCTGCTAATTTCTGTGGGAGGAAACCGGAGCACCCAAAGTGAACTCACACAGACATGGGGAGAACATGCAAACTCCACATGGACAGCAGCCCTAACGAGGAATTGAACTCAGAAACATGACGCTGTGAGGCACATTGCTAACCACAGCGTCATTGTGCTGCTCTTAGAGTCCAAAGATATGCGGTTAGATGAATTAGCCACGCTAAATTGTTCCTTAGTGTTCAAAGCTGTGTAGCTTAGGAGGATCAACCATTCAAAGTTTATTTATTAGTGTCACAAATAGGCTTACATTAACACTGCAATGAAGTTACTGTGAAAATCCCCGTCAGCACATTCCAACACCTCTTCTGGTACACCGAGGGAGAATTCAACATGGCCAATGCACCTAACTAGTATGTCTTTCAGACTGTGGGAGGATACTGGAGCACCCAGAGGAAACCCACACAGACACAGGGAAGAACGCAGAGAGTGACCCAAGCCAGGAGTTGAACCCAGGTCCCCGATAGCAGTGCTAACTGCTTTGCCACCATACCACCCCCAACTAGGTAAATATGTGGAGTTATGGGGCTAGGGCCTGGGTAAAATGCACTGTCAGAGAGTCAGTGAATTGTCAATGGACAGAATGGCCTCCTTCTGTATAGTTGGGATTCAGTGGAATTCTATTCTCTGGAGGAATTCTGGTGGATGTTAATCTTAGTCTGGGTACTGAGGGAGTGTGAATAGTGCCTCGCCTTTCTTCAATGAAAGCAAGATTCCAATTGAGATGGAAATTTGGAAATAGGTCAACACACTGTAGAAGGATCCTGGAATCACTGAATTATTACTGGAGTAGGAGGAGGCCATTCGACCCATTGTGTGTGCACTGGCTCTGCAGACTTGCATCGGGAATTTGTGCCATTCCTCTGCCTTTCCCCCCTGGCTCCTACTGAGCAGCAGAAATCTCAACTTCTATTCCTGAAGAGGCTGCAGCTATTGAATTAATAACATTATTAAAACTATAACTGATAGATTTTTGCATTAGGTGTCTTGAGATATGGAGATGGAGTTGGGTATAGAGCAGCCAATGGTGGTGTAAAGAATTGAAGGGCAACATAATTTTGTTCCTGAGTTTTTTTCCGAATGAGGTTGGGGGCACTGAGAGGCATTCCCTTGTTTCAATGTTTCTAATGACCAACTGGACATGGTAAATCTCAGATTACACAGATAATGGACAAGGGTTTTGGCATCGGAAACGCCTCATCTCCAACTGCCAGTGAGATTTTCCGGTCCCACTGACTCATCCACCCCAGGGACGCCTCCGGGAAGATCACACTCAATACCTTCGGAGCACCTGGGTTTTGCATGGATTAGGAATGGTTTAGTTTGGAGGGGCATTGCTTTTTATTTTGGTCGGCACAACATCGAAGGCCGAAGGGCCTGTTCTGTGCTGTATTGTTCTATGTTCTATGTTCTATTCTGTGCGATGTGTGGGAAGCACAGTCGTTGAGGTTTAAGGCGAGAGGGGAGAGATACAAAAGGATCCAGAGGGGCAATTTTTTCCATGCAGAGTGTCTGGAACAAAGTGCCAGAGGTAGTAGTAGAAGTGGGTACAATTTTGTCTTTTGAAAAGCATTTAGATAGTTACGTTGGTAAGATGCGTAGAGAGGGATATGGGCCAAACATGGGCAACTGGGACTTGCGTAGAGGTTTAAAAAAAAAGAGCAGCATGGACAAGTTGAACTGAAGGGTCTGTTTCCATGCTGTAAACCTCGATGACTCTATGCCTTCAGATTACACAACTGAAAACATCATTATCCAATCGTTAATCAGAGAATCCTTACAATGCAGAAAGTGGCACCAACAACAATCCCACCCAGGCCCTATTCCTGTAACTCCACATATCTGCTCTGCTAATTCCTCTGGCACTAAGGGGCAATTTGGCATGGCCAATCAACCTAACCCACACACCTTTGAACGCTAAAGAGCAATTTAGCATGGCCAATCACCTAACCCGCATATCCTTGGACATTAAGGGACAATTTGGTATGGCCAATCCACCTATCATGCACATCTTTGGATATTAAGGGGCAATTTAGCATGGCCAGTCCATCTAACCTGCATATCTTTGGACACTAAGGGACAATTTGGCATGGACAATCCACCTAACCTATACATCTTTGGACACTAAGGAACAACTTAGCATGGCCAATCCACCTAACCTGCATATCTTTGGTTGTTGGCCATGCTAAATGACCCCCTTAGTGCCAGAGGAATTAGCAGAGTAAATATGTGGGAGGAAAGCAGAGCATCTGAAGGAAACCCACGAATACACGGGTGAACATGCAAACTGTATACAAACAGTCGACCCAAGCTGGGAATCGAACCCGGATCCCTGACGTTGTGAGGCAGCAGTGCTAACCACTGTGCCATCACGCTGTCCCAACGGCCGAATGGATAGTTTAAATCAGAGCGTGACTCCACAGCTGTGTTTTTTGGATTGATGGGGAATGGTTCAGGAGAACAATCTCAGTTCTTAAAGTGATGAGAATGTGTTGTTTGCAGGGACCACGATACAAGGTATAATGTGGGAAAATAATCCGAGTACAAAAAAAAAATGGGATAAAATTGGAGGACTGCTATTCGGTGAGAGTCTCTTGTGAGATGAGAGTGGAAATCAGAGAGGGAAGAAGCCCAGGGACCAGATGTCAAGCATGTCAATTAGAAGGGAAGAAATGGCTCTTTCTTTCCTGTCCTTGTTTAACCTGTTAGTCAAATCACCAACCCACATATTTATAAGATGAGAAATCCCTTTGTCACAGAGCCGCACCATATCATTTTAGAATTCAATCAGTCCTCTTTGCCGCGGACTGCATTTACTGTCACTTTTTTGATGCTTCACGTATAATTATGTGAATTTTAATAAAGCATTCTCGTATTAACCTGACACTGACAGCTGGACATTATGCCAGTTCACCTGTTGCCCCCGTGTCTTTGTGATAACATCGGAGCTCGTTCATCTTCAAACTATTTGCCTTGCTTATAGCACGATGTTCGATGACACAGTGATTAAAAGTGCCAGATTTAGCACAGTGACGAAGCTCATTGAAAACTGTTGAATAAAACCACCCTCCCTCCTCGCCCCCCCCAAAACGTGCGATTCCAGCTTTGATTCCCTCTGAGTTATCTGATATTAACCAAGACTGAACTATTTATCCACCACACCCTTTCTTGACTGCTACCTGGGGGTGCTTTTAGATGTTTACATACAAATGCTTAAGCAAAGTTAAAGCTTATTTATTAGTCACAAGTAGGCTCATATTAACACTGCAATGAAGTTACTCTGCTAATTCCTCTGGCACTCAGGGGTCATTTAGCATGGCCTACAATCAAAGATGTGTAGGTTAGGTGGATTGGCCATGCTAAGTTGTTCCTTAGTGTCCAAAAATGTGCACATTAGAGAGATGGGTCATGGTAAATTGCCCCTTAGTGTTCAAAGATATGTAGGTTAGATGGATTGGCCATGCTAAGTTGTCCCTTAATGTCCAAAATCCCCAACTCGCCACACTCTGACGTGATTACACTGAGGGAGAATTTAGCCCGACCAATGTACCCTAAGCGACACTTCTTTCAAAGAACAACACAGCACAGGAAACAGACCCTTCGGCCCAACGAGCCTGCGCTGCCATTTTAACATTGTGAGTGCCCTCCTCTACCTATGTCTACACCTATTGGGTAAGATTGAGGGAAGACTAATTTGGGGGACAATTTATTAACACCAATCAGCCTAAGAGCACGATTTTGGGATGTGGGAGGAAACCCATGCAGACACGGGGAGAAAGTGCAGATTCTGCACACACTCCCCAGTGACCCAAACTGGGAATCGAACCCAGATCCTTGGAGCTGTGAGGCAGCAGTGCTAAGTCACCAGTAAATGCTGAATTATAGTGTAGGCTATAGTGCTGTATACAAACAATGTGAATTGGTGAAACACAGGAATTCGGAGTAGCAATGGCAAATTCAGCCCTTCAAACCTGCTCTGCCATTTGTCTCTTCACATCAAATCACCCTCCCCACCTGTTCCCTATATTTCTATTAGAAATCTATCTATCTCCTTCTTGAAATGATTCAGACTCCATGCGCTATGGGGCAGCGAGTTCCACAAATTCACCATTCTCTGTGAGAAGCCGTTTCTCCTCATCTCAGATTTAAACCTACCACCTCTCAGCCTATACCTGTGACCTCTTGTTCTAGATTGCCCCACAGGGGGAAACATTTGGTCTGCATTTACTTTATCAATCCCTTTTCAAATTTTATATACCTCAGTCAGGTCCCCTCTCATCCTCCAAATGCCAATGAGCATAACCCCTAGGAACATAAGTGTGTGCCTTCAAAAGTGATAGGGAGAAAAGTTGCTTTAAAAAATGAGCCTGCTTGGAGTTCCTTAGGAAAGAAAGGTTTGCATTGGTAAGTGTAAAAAGTACAACCAATACTTTTTGAAAGCATTGTAATATAATGTAAGAAATGTAAATTTTCACACAGAAAGGTGGTAACAACTTCAAATAGTCTGTTTCTCAGCAGTGTTGGTTAACAAGGTATACCATCACCAAGGACACCTACGCAATTCTAGATATCATCATCCAAACTCAAATTTACCTCAGCTCATCTGCTGTGGAAACCCTTCGCCACTGTTACCTCCAGATTTGACTATTCCAGCTGATGCACTGTAGTGATTATCCAACCAATCTGGCAGCGCAGTGGCACAGTGCTTCGTACTGCTATCTTCTTTTCTCTCACAGCACTAGGGACACAGGTTTGATCCGGCCTCAGGCCACTGTCTGTGTGGAGTTTGCACGTTCTCACTGTGTCTGTGTGGGTTTCCTCCGTGTTTCCTCCCACAGTCCAAAGAGGTGCTGATTAGATGGATTGGCCAGACTACGTTGCCTCTTAGATGTACCAGCTCTCGATGGAACATCTTCCCCAGGCCCCTATCCCCGTAACCCCTTATATTTACCCCACTAATTCCCCCTAAACCTACACACTTGGACACTAAGGGGCAATCCACAAGATCCTGAGCACTCACCCAAAATGTACACCCATTCAGCTTTATGCACAACCTGTCCTATTGTAGCCTTCCTACATAGTGGAGTTGACGTATTGGGTGAAATTTTAACAGCCCTGTTTTCAGAGGCTCTGAGGCAGGTGAGAACAAAGAACAAAACAGCACGGGAAACAGGCCCTCCGGCCCAACGAGCCCGCGCCGCCACCCCGATGTTCCTACCTCTACCCGCGATCCCTGTCTATGTTTATAGATCTGTGCATTAGAACCAAATTTGAGACAATTTAGGGAGAATTTGTTTTGCCAATTAGCCTAAGAGCACATCTTTGGGATGTGGGAGGAAACCGGAGCACCCGGAGAAAACCCACGCAAGCACGGGGAGAATGCGCAAACTCCCACAGACACAGGCCCAAATCCATGTATCTGCACAGCACAGCGATAGTCACTGAGCTGTCGTGTAAAACTGAGGTGGTGTAAAATATTGAGGAAAGGTAATTTGGTCCATTGTCTTCCCTCCATTGTTATATTTTACCATCCACTTCCATCCAACCATCAACACATTCTATCCATTCATCTACTCATCCACCCATCCTTCTATCTTGCCACAATCCATCTAATTTACCAACTCAAACATTGATCTATCCAGCTCTCCACCCATCTTTTCATTTGTCAACCATCCATCCACCTACTCATCATAGCACCACATGCCATGAGCAACGCCAGCTCACCTGAAAATGAAGTATCAACCTGTTAAAGGATTAAGAGCCTCAGGACGTTCCTGGGAATCAAGAGATTCCTGTGGACCATCCAACATATTTTATGGCTCACCTGTCTTACATTTGAGCTTCTGGGGATTCCGTGAATGTCTGTATAAGTTGTGCTTGTTTATTGATGTCTTTTTTTCTTATATCCACTGGTTATTCAGTCCAACTTGTTGACCAACAAGGGGCATACACGCGGTAGGTCGTGCGAGGGCTGCTCTTGGATGTTGCTTCGAGAGTTGCCTGGTGCTTCACGTCGTTAGTGTACGCTTAAACTGGACCAACTGACAGGCAACACGACAGCTCAGTGACTATCACTGTTTGCTGTGCAGATACATGGATTTGGGCCGGTGTCTGTGGGAGTTTGCCTGTCCTCCCCATACTTGCGTGGGTTTTCTCCGGATGCTCTGGTTTCCTCCCACACCCCAAAAACGTGCTCTCAGGCTGATTGGTGTTCACAAATTGTCCCTAAATTAGGCATCCCTCAATCTGGTTATAATTCCTTCATTGTGGAGTCCAATAAGTGTTGTCAAGGTTTACTAGGATGCCACTGGGTTTTGATGGTTAGACTTATAAAGAAAGGCTGGATCGATTGGGAATTTTTTCCCCTGGAGTGTAAGAGGCTTAGGGATGATCTTATAGAGATCTATAAAATAATGAGGCCCATGGAAGACTTCTGCAGAAAATGCAGATGTATGGGATAGAGGGTGATTTAGCTAATTGGATTAGGAATTGGCTAGCAGATAGAAGACAGAGGGTGGTGGTTGATAGGAGATATTCATCGTGGAGTTCGGTGACAAGTGGTGTACCTCAGGGGTCTGTTTTGGGGCCCCTGCTGTTTGTAATTTTTATAAATGATCTGGATGAGGGTATTGAAGGATGGATTAGTAAATTTGCAGATGACACTAAAGTCGGTGGAGTGGTAGATAGTGAAGAGGGGTGTTATAGTTTGCAGAGGGACTTGGACAAGTTGCAGAGCTGGGCCGAGAGGTGGCAAATGGAGTTTAATGTGGAAAAGTGTGAGGTAATGCACTATGGCAGGAAATAATAAATGTGTAGAGTATAGGGCTAATGGTAGGATTCTTAGTAGTCTTGATGAACAGAGGGATCTTGGTGTGTATGTGCATAGATCCCTGAAAGTAGGCAGTCAAGTCGAGAAGGTTGTTAAGAAGGCATATGGAGTCTTAGCTTTTATTGGTAGGGGGATTGAATTTCGGAGCCGCAACGTCATGTTGCAACTGTACAAAACTCTAGTGCGGCCGCACTTGGAGTATTGTGTGCAGTTCTGGTCCCCACATTATAAGAAAGATGTGGAGGCATTGGAGAGGGTACAGAGGAGGTTTACCAGGATGTTGCCTGGTATGGAGGGCAGGTCTTATGAAGAGAGGCTGAGGGATTTGAGGTTGTTTTCGTTAGAAAGGAGGAGGCTAAGAGGGGACCTTATCGAAACATATAAGATGATTAGAGGTTTAGATAGGGTGGACAGTGATAGCCTTTTTCCTAGGATGGAGAAAGCTAGCACGAGGGGACACAGCTTTAAATTAAGGGGTGATAGTTATAGGACGGATATCAGAGGTAGGTTCTTTACCCAAAGGGTGGTTCGGGAGTGGAATGCCCTGCCTGCAGCAGTTGTAGATGCGCCAAGTTTGGTGGCGTTTAAGAGGTTAGTTGATAAGTATATGGAAGAGAAGGGAATGGTTTAGTTTGGAGGGGCATTGCTTTTATATTGGTCGGCGCAACATCGAAGGCCGAAGGGCCTGTTCTGTGCTGTAATGTTCTATGTTCTATGTTCTATGTTCTATGTTCTATGTTCTATAGATCAGGTAGATAGTCAATATATTTTCCCAAAGGTCGGGGAGTCTAAAACTAGAGGGCATAGGTTAAGGTGAGAGGGGAGAAATACAAAAAGGTCCAAAGAGGCAATTCTTTCACACACAGGGTGGTGACTGTCTGGAGTGGGCTGTAATAGAGGTGGGTATAATTTTGTCTTTTAAAAAGCATTCGCACAGTTACGTGTGTGAGATGGATGTAGAGGGATATGGGCCGAACATGGGCAATTGGGACTCGTTTCGTGATGATAAAAAAGGTGGCATGGACAAGTTGGGCCGAAGGGCATGTTTCCATGCTGTAAATCTCTATGACTCTATGGTGCCACAAACATCCTCAGTGACGGGAGAATCACATTACGTCAACACAAATGATAAGGACATTTGCAGCCTTCGAATATGAGTGCTGAGTGGGTGGTCCAACTAGGCTTCCTTCTTGATGTCCCTGGCACTGCAAATGCCAGTCTTCAGCCAATTCAATTCACTCCAAGTGATATCAAGAAACAGCTGGAGTTTCTGAATACTGCAAAGGGTTCTGATAACATTCCACAGCCAGTCATGCTCCCCGCTAAATTGCACAGTTACAACACTGGCATTTACCTGACAATATGCAAACTTTGCCGGGTACGGCCTGTCCACAAAACGCAGAACAAATCCAACTCACTCAGTTACGTTCCAGCAACCCACTCTCAATTATCAGTAAAGTGACGGAAGGGAGTCATTGACAAGCAACACATACTCAGCACAATCCAGCTCACTGACTCCCAGTTCAGAAGAGCCATTCACTTCCTGATCTAACATCTCTCACTTGGAAAGGACAGCAGAATTAGAGGAGCTTCACTCAAAGGGTGGTGAATTTCTAGAATTCTCTGCCATTGAAGTGCTGGAGGCTACCTCGCTGAATATATTTAAATTTCTGATAGACAAGGGAATTAAGGGTTATGGGGAGAAAGCGGGAAAGTGGAACTGATCCACTTCAGATCAGCTATGATCTTATTGAATGGCGGGGCAGGCTCGAGGGGCTGGATGGCCGACTCCTGCTCCTATTTCTTATGTTCTTATGTAACATTGACAAAAGAATGGTATAAGGGAACCCTAGTGAAACTGAAGTCAATGGGAATCAGGGGGAACCTCATCACCGGCTCAACCTGACACAAAGGAAAATGGTTGTGGTGGTTGAGGGTTAATTGTCTCAGCTCCACGACATTAGTACAGGAGTCCCTCAGGCCAGTATCCAAGGTCCAACCACCTTCAACTTCATCAACGACTTTCCCTCCAGGATAAGGTTAGAACAGCGGGACGTTCGCCAATAACAACCCAATGTTCAGTATCATTCGTAACTCCTCAGACACTGAAGCAGTCCATGTTCAAATGCAGCAAGATCTGAATGATATCCAGCCTTGGGCTGAGATGTGGCAAATAACATTCACACAAGCAATGACCATCTTCAATAAGAGGGAATCTAACCATCCCCCCTTGACACACAATGGCAGTATCATCACTCAGTCCCCCAATATCAACACCGTGGGGGTTACCAGAAACTGAACTGGACGAGCCAAATAAATACTGTGGTTATAAGGGGAGGTCAGGGACAGGGGATTCTACAGGGAGTAACTCACCCACGATTCCCGAAAGCCTGTCGGCTACAAGGTACAAGGCAGGGGTTTGATGGAATCTTTTCCCCTTGCCTGGATGAGTGCAGCTCCAACAATATTCAAGAGGCTCGACACCACCTGGACAAAGCTATCCAATGGATCGGTACCCCTTCCGGCCCCCCACCATCAACACACAGTGACAAACTTTAAAAACTTTAAAACAACAAAATTCACTGCAGCAAATCATGAAAAATCTTCCAACAGCGCCTTCCAAATCCATTACTTTTAGCACTTGGAAAGACAAGAGCAGCATCTGCAACTTCAAATCATCCTGTTCTTGGTGTTAACTCCAATCCTTCATTGTCACTGTGTCAAAGCCCTGGAATTCATTCCCTAACAGCACTATGGGTGTACCCACACCACATGGACTGCAGCTGCTCAGGAAGATGGCTCACCGCCATCTACAAGGATGATTAGGGTTAGAAATTAATAATGGCCTTTCAGTGATACCCACAGAGAATTCCTTCAGTGCAATCCCTATAGCCCACCGAGCCTGCACCGACAACAATCCCACCCAGGCTCTATCCTCGTAACCCCATATATTTACCCTGCTAATCCCCAACACTATGGCGCAACTTAGCATGGCCAATCCACCTAACCAGCATTGTTAAGAAGGCTTATGGAGTCTTAGCTTTTATTGGTAGGGGGATTGAATTTAGGAGCCGCAGCATCATGTTGCAGCTGTACAAAACTATAGTGCGGCCGCACTTGGAGTATTGTGTGCAGTTCTGGTCGCCACAGTATAAGAAAGATGTGGAGGGATTGGAGAGGGTACAGAGGAGGTTTACTAGGATGTTGCCTGGTATGGAGGGCAGGTCCTATGAAGAGAGGTTGAAGGATTTGAGGCTGTTTTCGTTAGAAAGGAGGCGGCTAAGAGGGGATCTTATTGAAACATATAAGATAATTAGAGGTTTGGATAGGGTGGACAGTGATAGCCTTTTTCCTAGGATGGAAAAAGCTAGCACGAGGGGACACAACTTTAAATTAAGGGGTATGAGTTATAGGACGGATATCATAGGTAGGTTCTTTACTCAAAGAGTGATTAGGGAGTGGAATGCCCTGCCTGCAGCTGTTGTGGATGCGCCAAGTTGGGTGGCGTTTAAGAGGTTAGTTGATAAGTATATGGATGAGAAGGGAATGGTTTAGTTAGGAGGGGCATTGCTTTTTATTTTGGTCGGCACAACATCGAGGGCCGAAGGGCCTGTTCTGTGCTGTATTGTTCTATGTTCTATGTTCTTTCGGGCTGTGGGAGGAAACCCATGCAGACATAGAACATAGAACATAGAACATAGAACAATACAGCACAGAACAGGCCCTTCGGCCTTCGATGTTGTGCCGACCAAAATAAAAAAGCAATGCCCCTCCAAACTAAACCATTCCCTTCTCTTCCATATACTTATCAATTAACCTCTTAAACGCCACCAAACTTGGCGCATCTACAACAGCTGCAGGCAGGGCATTCCACTCCCTAATCACTCTTGAGTAAAGAAACCTACCTCTGATATCCGTCCTATAACTCATACACCTTAATTTAAAGCTGTGTCCCCTCGTGCTAGCTTTCTCCATCCTAGGAAAAAGGCTATCACTGCCACCCTATCTAAACCTCTAATCACTTATGCTCTCAATAAGATCCCTCTTAGCGC